>KL197719.1:468250-501608 GCA_000697665.1 Jaapia argillacea MUCL 33604
GTTGGTCCAGGAAGGTCTGGATAGTACAACCACAGGGCTGTGTGAGGCTGTGGGAAGGCTCCACAGGACCATATGGAAATCCACATGGACAGGCATAGCCCCCATTAAGAGCTGATATGGACCAACAGAGAGGATTGGACATTGTAAATATTCGCTTTTTCCAGTATTTAGAATTTGTATTTATTACACAGCCTTGGACTAGTCTATAGCTTGAGAAAATCATTAGACAGAGCTAAGTCCAGTCCTAGCAGACACTGATCAGTACCCGAGACTGAGAGTGACAAAGATAAGATTATCAAAACTACTGGAGGCTTTTAATTCTTGGTGCTTCTCTTGAATATCCACTAACTCTAACATTCCCAATCAACGACAATCCGGAAAGATTTATTGGTGTTGGTTTGGTTTACCTACCCCCACTTTAATTGATTGTCAACATGGTGGAGGTAGTGGAGGATGGCTTGGTGGCATTCTCAGTGTGCCTGAATTTCCTCCTCCTCCATTACCAATTCACAGGTTAAAGGTTACAGCCGTCACTTGGGGTATGCAAATCACTCTAGCTGTATCAGGATTTTTGATTGCCTGGTAGTACAGAACTGCATACGATGGGTTGTTGGGAGTCATTGTCCCCATACACCTTATCAATGCTTCCATCTTGTCTCGCTTCTTTTCTACCTCCCCCTCTTTTTACAATTTCCTTATCACTCTTCATGCTGCTTTCCCTTTAATGATTCCTCTTTTCCTTTGTTCTTCTCGCTTGTCCTGCTCCTCTTGTCCTTTCCCTTTGGTTTTTCCTAAAAATTCTCGTTCAAAACTCATTTCACCTGTTCCATTCAGAATGTCTCGTATTTCCCTCATTGAACTCTCCTTTGTCTTGATAAGTCCCTGCCATACTCATCATTGTCGTTGTCTGAGTCTGAGTCTGATGAGTATCTGGAGGAGTCAGATTCATTCCTTACATCACTTTCCCCCTCTGAATTGTCAGCATCAAAACACTCTGGATTGAAAATATATTCTGCTGCCTTCGCTACCTGTTCTGCAGTGAACGGTGTCTTAATTACTTCTCTCCTTGCTGCTTGTGTGAATCGCTGTAAGTCCCATTCTTTGTACTTCAAGTTCTTCTCCTCCAAGTCATACCACCTTTGGATATTGTTTCATAGGCTAGACCAATCCCCTTCCATATAACTTTTCAATGCCTCAATGACTCACCAAACTCTCCTTTCACAGTACTTTCTGATCACATGACATTTCTCTCTTTCATTGACTACGTCGTTGACATATTCTGAACTCCCTCAGAACATCCTTGGGGCTTTTTGTGAGCCTTGCACTGGCATATCTGCTAGAGTACACATCTGTGTGTTCATGTTAGGAATGAACAGCAGGGGAAGTGGTAGGTATTCAACTGAGTCAAGTGATGATTCGCTGGTCACTGAAGGTGATTTGGGTGAGAAGTTCGGTCTCTCTGTTTCAGAGAGTGAGGAGGGTTCTGAGAGGATCTCCAATGTCTCACTCACAAACTCAGATGCTCTGTCTGACACCAGTGGTAAAGTAGTTGGGTTAGGTTTTATGGATAAGGAACAACTAAAGCCCCCTCGTGGTGGGCTCCAGATGTGATATCAGAAGGTGATTTGATATAGAACCACTCTTTACAGGTCAACCCAGAATGTGTTTCAGATGGGGTGCAAACTGGTGTTCGAGGGGACTGTTGGAGTCTACTTGCACCATATTAACTTGCTAGGATTGCAATGAAACTTTGTACATGGATGCAGCCTAGACCAAAACACCTTACAATGGCTTTAAGTCTATCTGGTTTGCAGCCTCTGCCGAAGCCTGTTCAGAGACCACAAAGCAAGGATTCCAGTTCAATCAGAATGGCCATATATTCACAGTAACTGGTGGTTCTAAACCCATTGACGTAGACTTTCCTCACAGGAATTTTGACTTCTAGAAGCTCACCAATGATTTCACTATGAATTCCATCTTCATTCAGTCATCCAATCAACAATACAAATCTAGAGGGATGATGTGATGGCCCAGCTCCTTTGCACAGGGGAACTTTGTAATTGCCTTGTTTTTCCAGATGGGACTATCAATGTTCCAGGCACCAAGGAATGGTTACAGAAAGAAGATCACATCATTGCCCTCATCCTGGGGTTATCCTGTTTGCTATGCGGTCTACCACCATGGGCCTTTCAATTCCAGTGGCTCCAGTATATTTCAACTCCTGATGGTTGATGGCAGAATCTATTTATCTATGATGGTCTTCCTGCATTAGGTAATGCACATGCAAAACAAGTGGACAAGGACATAGATGAATGCCTTTGTGGAGTGTGGCAAGAAGGGGCAACTTCAGAAGAATTGTCCAAAGAGAAGGAGCCGAAGGCCAGACTGAGTGGATCAGCAAGTGCTGTCGAGTTGGATTCAGATAGTGATAAGGTTTGAGTGTATTTGAGGAATCCATTGATGACATTGACTCTGCTCCTGGCCTGATTTCTGAATCTGGCAGTGATGATCCTGAGCCTGCCCACAACTCTGATACCTCTGTTGAGGATGTGGAAGATTTGTTGCCTGACTTGCACTCTGTATCCAATTCAACTGTGGTGGGGGAGGAAAAGTCTGATGACCAGGATGGTGACTGGTTCTCAGAGGTTGGGGATGGATGATGCTGAGATTTTCAGCATCAGCAGTAGGTCTTTGATGTAGTCTTCTGGTGATGAATCTGGGTTGGAGGGTTTGCATCTTTGTATGCTGAGGTTAAATCAGATGTTGATGTTGATGACCTGGCTACTGGGGATGTTGCTATTGTGTCAGTTTATGATGTGGTTGAGGGGCAGAATGATGTACCACACAAGGAGCTCTACGACTCTGGGTGCACTTGCCACATATCCCCCTATTGTGATGACTTTGAAAACTTCACTGAGATTCCCCAAAGCTGATGACAACTGTGAACCAGAAGGGTTTTCATGCTGTTGGTTCAAGCGAGTTGCTTATTGAAGTCCCAAATGGGTTGACATCATCACAGTTGAAACTCACCAAAGTCTTGTATTCCCCTGCAGTTGGCTATATGACTTGGGTCCCACTTCATGGCTTCTAGGTGTTCAGATCGAACGAGACTGCTCCAAGCAAACCCGTTCACTGCTCCAATGACATACTTGACTGCTTCCAGATGAGTGACTGCAACAGTGTCACCACCCCCATGGATCCTGGTGCAAACCTTACCAAGATGTCACCTCAAACCTGAGAGGAAGTGTTGGTGCCCTTGCTTGCCTTGCAGCTGCCACTCACTTGTCCAGACATTGCCTATGCAGTGGACTTTTTGAAAGAATTGCAAATATATGTGTTGAATCTACTGCTGTGGAATTAACCCACCCACAGTCTCAATAAGCTTTTAATACCATTGGTAAGAGCCTCTTGGAGAGGTGTTAGCTTGATAGAGTCCATATTTTCCCATAGCACCTGTGAAGTGCTGGAATAATCTAGCACTCAGAAACCCTGAGTTGAGCTGTGTCAGAGATTAAATTCATTACAAAACCAATATACTACACACCTGAGTTGAGCTGTGTCAGAGATGAAGAACACAAGCCCAACTCTGCAGAGAACAAGTCAGTGATTACATAATGCTGCCAAGCACTAAGCCACTTCTTCCCATGGGTGTCATAGTCAACTCATAGTAGACTTTATGCCTAACTCTAACTTCAGCCATAATGGGATGCCTGAGTTCAATCCCCTGTGGGTGTTGGGAGCTGATTGACTGCGAGCACATTTGTCCCCATAGGGGATTGAACTCAGGACCTTCTGGTATGGCTGGAGATTGGGGTTAGGATTGGTCCATGGTGGATGTGGCTTGGAACTGCACAGTATTATATAATCATTGACTTGTGCTCTGCAGAGTTGGGCTTGTGTTCATCATCTCTGACACAGCTCGACTCAGTGAGTGCTAGATTATTCCAGTGTTTCACAGTGGGGACAGATGTGGTTGCAGTCAATCAGCTCCCAACACCACCCTCTCTGATGCCTCAGGCTCTGCCTTTAGCTGGTCACCTTTTGGGCCAGCAATTTTTGAAGATTCTCAATGAATCCCTGTGTCTTATTCCTCAATTCCTCAAGGTGCTAGGCCATCATGTGTTTTCTACTTGACCAGTCTCCACAAATTTCTTGAGGCATGGATGTCATGGTTGCATCCTACTCTCAGTTGCTTTGGACATAAACTATGTTGGTCCAAGACTTTCCTCTTTGAGAAATCTGTTCAGTCCAATCTTAGTAAGCTGACCACACCAATCCAGAATCTGTATATCAAGAAGTCATCAAGGAGATGAAAATCAATCTTGAAAGAAATGACACTACTCAGAGATTTGAGGAGAGTTAAGTGACAGGTAGTTGCTACTGAGGGAGGCATAAAGATTCAGAAGGCACCCCAAAAAGGTATGCTCTCACTCTATCCTCCCTCTCAGAGCTGATTGACTGTGACCACATCTGTCCCCACAGGAGATTGAACTTAAGACCTCCTGGTATGGTTGAAGATTAGGTTAGGACTGGTCCATGGTAAATGTAGCATGGAACTACACAGTATTATGTAAGTCTTGACTTATGCTCTGCAGAATCAGGCTTGTGTTCCTTATCCGTGACCCAGCTTGACTCATGTGTACTATATTGGTTTTGTAATGAACATATCTCCGACACAGCTCAACTCACATTTTTCTGAGTGCTAGATTATTCCAGCACTTCATAGGGGGAGGATAAGAAATGATGGGTTGCCAAAAAGTTGTTAGTATACAACAAATCCATTTAGATGAAGCTGATGCCCATGGTCCCAGGGTTAATTCAATGGTGCCAAGGATTGCAGATCATGGAGACACACAAAAGAGTGAAGATACCCTTGAAATTCGCTAGGTTGAAATATGTCTGACTCAAAATTTTGGCAGAGTAGTATACCCAATGATTGGATCACTGATTACATGACAAATTGTATCTCACACTTTAAACCCATCATGACATGGTTATTTTTACCATTGCTGGTGACCACCAATTTGTTCACTTGAGCTCTTATCAACCTCCTTTATGTCTTCCTAATTCCCCAGTTCTCAGAATCAGAGTCCTGGCAGGACCTTCTCCAGTGACAACATCTCCACCAGTGGAAAGTCTCAGAATGTCATAACCCAATCCAATCTGTGACATAGCATCCATGTCTGAAGTGGTAGCCATCACAACCTCATAATTGGCACAATGTCGAGATACACCCTCAGGTGGAGCATCAACTGGTCTACCAACTGCTTTAAGAGGCTTGATTTCATGAGTAAACAGTGATTTCACCATGCAATGGATGACAGCAGGATCAACAACTGTGAAGAGAAGTTTGAATGAGCATTCAGCAGTGATCCGTTGAATACCAATTACTTACAGAGGGAGTAGGTGTAGATCAGTGTATACAGACTTCTGGAACTCAGGCATGTTCCTAGCAAAGAACAGATGTGTCAGGATAATGAAAGGAAGAAGAGGCAAAGTGATTCTCCATGCGTTCACACAACATGTCCATTTGTCATAACTGCATATTTGCTTTACTCCAACAAAGAAAGGCCTGCTGAATGAGTGGGAGTTGAGCTATGTCAGAGATGAGGAACACAAGCTTGACTCTGCAGAGAACAAGTCAATGATTACATAATACTGTGTAAATCCAAGCCAAGTCCACCATGGACCAATCCTAACCTCAATCTTTGGCCAATTCATGTGGTGCTATTTCTGAGATATGTGCATCAAAGCTGGTCTAGGAGGTTTGTGGTCATGTTTGATTGTATGAAACATTGGGAAATGGGCTGAATCATCTCAGAAGTGGAATCCAACTCCATGTTGTATGTTTGGTGCCACTATATGGTAATTATCCTTGCTAAGATAACAGATGGATTTGTTCAATCCACTCTGGGGATAGATATGGTCACAGTTAGTCAGCTCTGAATAAAAACAAGCTTGGTGCACCAGCTCTACATTGTGTGTCACCATTCTTTGGTTTTGTTCAATCCAGGCTAATCAGTAGGTGCAGGCAAGAGACCATTCTGGACTTAGACTTGCACCTTCACAACCTCAATTTCTGACCTTCATCATCACTCTGGCTCTCTCTCCACTACCCATCAATACAACCTGATAAGGGATCACTTCTTCTGGCCTAGAATGTACCAAGATGTAAAGTGTCATGTCAGTTTTTGTCATGAATGCCAGATAAGGAGCACCAAGAAGGTAGAAATTCCAATCACAGTTTCCACACCTGCAACCATCTTTAGTAAGGTTTACATCGACCTGATGCACATGCCAAAAAGCAAGTGATTCAATTGGATTGTGGCAGTTTGCAATGATCTGTTGCAAGCAGTAGAAGGAAGGGCATTGAGGGGTATGACCTCAAAAGAGCTAGCTAGATTTTTCTGGGAAGAAATCATCTGCCGATACAAACAATCAGACCCAGATCATTCCAAAAATCCAGAGGACTGCTACTGCGGCTACCTCCTGGCTATGCCAAGGCTGTGTTTATACTGCAGAAACCTATGCACAACACAACCATCAGGAGCCAGACTTGATCTTCCCATCTGGTAAGGGTTTTTATTGGACAAAGACATTTATTCCATTTTCAATCTATTTTCTCATATTTATTGCACAGTCTATCATGTAGAGTATTTAAGCCTGTAGTAGAGTACAGATTTACCACCTAATTCACCAGCAGCTTCCACCTACAAATCTTCCCCACTACCAGCAGCAGAAAACCATCCAAAACCACCTATATTCGTACCAGAATTCACTCAGTAGCACACAGTACACACAAGTTTAGCGATGGGAACTTTGATTTGATCACCAGAAGCCCCAGGATCAGTGTTACCTCACTGTATCTGAGAATCAATCATTGCCCCTGAATTCTAAGTCTCCCAGTCTAAAGACTGACCTGGAGCAGCGCATGAACAGCTTGAGAGTTCAACTCAGGACTCTGTGAAGCGCTAGAATAATCTAGCACTCAGAAAACCTGAGTCAAGCTGTGTCAGAGATTATAAACACAAGCCAAACTCTGCAGAGAACAAGTCAACAATTACATAATACTGTGCAGTTCCAAGCCACGTCCACCATGGACCAATCCTAACCGTAATCTCCAGCCACACCAGAAGGTCCTGAGTTCAATCCCCCGTGGGGACAGATGTGGTCGCAGTCAATCAGCTCCCAACAGACTCACAAGCACACTTCACACACTCGACATCTGGAGCCCACCACAAGGGGGCAATATTCCAGATACTCAATAACAATCAAAGTTCATTTACTTCCCCATTATACCTGACAAGCTGGATCAAGAAGCTGAGAAACAGTCCATTGCAGACTTAGACTTGCTATCTCACTCCAGCATTTCATCATTCACTGGTATCTTATCTCACAAAACCAGTCCTAGCCTATTTGCTGTACTGACAGCACCTTCCTCAAGACATCATTCACATTCCCCTCACTTAGCATTCTCAATGTCACGTAGCATCGCAGACTTACCCACACATGGCTCAAGGAAAGCCCCTCTACATTTGCAAATTCATCGAATAATTCGAATCCTTATGTAGTCAGTATGGAGTATTTACTCAAAGAGACAAGTGTAAACTACTCTGACACTACTGTGGGAAAGGAGTCAAAAGAGTAATAGAGTCCTTGGCCAGCTATCAAGAAGACAACTGGCCCCAGCTGAAAGAAGACATAATGAAGCTGTATGACTATGAGGACAAGAACCTGTGATATCGAGAAAGAGAACTCCAGAACCTTTCGCACCACCTCTGAGATCAGCCCCTTCTCACACGAAAGGGCTTCCACTCATACCAATGAAAGTTCATATGAGTCAGAGGGTGGCTAAAGCAGAGAAAGGTTATTAGTGAAGAGTTTTACAATAAATATTTTTGGAAGGGCTTACCAAGGCCCATCCAAGACATATTTTGACTTTGAATCATGCAGGTGACCCCTGAGCATAATATCCGAAAGCCCTTTAGCGTCTAGCAGATAGTTAAAGCTGCCGAATACACCTTGAACCCCGAGAGGTTCAACACTGATGATTTGGAAGTAGATGAAGATGGTGTAGATGATTCGGAATCCACAGATGAGTCCTTGGAGACCGAGAGTGATGATGACGAGAAAGCGGCAACTAGATGCCAACGAAATGAGAAAGGCAAGGGCAGAAAGAAGACTGTAATGAAATGGCAAGTGAAGGAGTTGAATAGAACCCGAGAGATAAGAAATGAGGCTAATGAGGGCCAGGAGCATGAGGCAATCGTTGGAAGGCTGGTGAGAACGGTCTTGAAGTGATTGGAACAAGAGGGCAAGGAAGCACAATTCAGAGATGAAATGGAAAGATGGGTGCAATGTTGCTCGACGACCCGGCATATGGAGTGCTCTACTACCAGGCACTCAAACTTGATCCTGATATCGAAAAAGTTGTTAGAGCCCCACAGACTACAGATCAAATCAAACCTATAATAGAACAAGCTTACCAGGAGTAGGGAATACTTCTGGAGGACCAAGAGGAGGAGGACTGCGTGGGATGGGCCAGCACTGTTTCAGATGCAATGAGTTAGGCCATATGATGAACTCATGCCCAAAAATAAATGAATTACTCACCAAGGGAACAATTACTAAGGATGAGACAGGAAGGATAATCGTGTTGGACAGGACCAGAATCAGGTGAGAAGACAGTGAGTCAATTGTAGCCGCAGTCAAGAGAACAAAACCGAAGGCTAACTTCATAGCCTATCGAATGGACTTGAATGAGAGCAATGAGGGAGACAAGAGCAAGGGCAAGGACGGAACACGAGGTGGCTCTGGAGGGATGTATCCTGTCCTCTGTAGTCAGAAAACAACTCAGGGAAAAGGATTGAAGTTCTGGATGGAGTGTACCCTCCACCCAGACCAAGATGGCAAAGGCATAAAAAAGACCAAAGGACGGACTTACCAGTTCAGTCCCCCACTTCCCAACTGAACATACCAATCCCTGATAATCGAATCCAAGCTACTATCCACCCTCTTGACCCCAAACCTCTGCCTACTGGGATCACCCCAGTCGACATCCGACCTGACCTCCCCATTGATCCCAACGACTCTGACTGTGTGATGGAGGACCCCGATCTCTTGAAGCATCGACTCACACAGCCTGAAAGTATCCAGCAAAAATGAATCCCCACAAATGAACCTAAATGTTTGGAGCCATATAAGTCAGAATTATCAAAGAAGGTTGATACAGGGAGCATACTTACATGAATACTAGCCACTTCCTGCCCAATGACCATTTGAGAAGTTGTTGGACTCTCCAACAATATAGCTGGTGAGCTGCAGGACTTGCTCAAGGTACGGAAACCAGAGATGACAAGTTCAACAGTAGCATACACAGAGGAAAGAGGAAGTCGAAGGCTATTGGGAGGGCTGTTGATCACAGTGCCTGTAGAAGTTGATGGAAGAAAGGTCCAGGCCATCATTGATTCTGGATCGGAGATTAACATATTAAAACTCACGTGTTTATCAGCAGGCAACCTGCCTTCCAATCAACAAATCAAGGCGTCTTGTGATGAACAATGTGAACGGTGGAGAAGGTAAGATGAAAGGACTTGTTACTCACGTCCCAATATTATGTGGAGGAGTAATGACTTATGGAGAATTCTGGGTTGCTGACTACCCTCCTTTTGATCTGTTACTTGGGCACCCATGGATGCTTCAAAACTTTATCTCAATAGAAGAAAGAAGTGATGGTACATACGTCACATTTGGCACTTCCGATGACCAATCCTCCTGGATTGAGATGCTCGTCCTTCCTCGAAATCACATTTCACTGCACGCTGATACGGACGTGTTCGCCGCTGTAGAACCTCACTCCTACCATGCACAAGTCACAAAGATCTCCATCCCTCCTGAAGACCTGTAACGGCTAGGTGAGACCTACTACATTATGGTGGGAGGATTTGAGTGCCGTCCAGTGGCTGGCGAGCCTCAAGCTGGGACTGAGGTGTGAATCCCTCTGCAGGGAACCCTGCAGTTGAACACACAGATACTGTGCTGCCAGGTGCTACCTGTAAGTAGCTCCCTTGGCTGTCTGAAAGCTAGGCACAGCTGCTCTCGCAGCTGTCCTGTGTCGAAGAGGTGTTCACGACGCAACTGAAGGTCGCTCTTGATTCTGGAAGTCTAATGAGTCTTGTAACTCAACCCTCTTGTAGAGGTCGAGTTCCAAGCAGTGCTGGTAGTCATATTAACCAGCTATGAATGTGATAAGGTCGCCCGATTCACACAATTGACACACTCAATGAAGAGGTCGATTTATGAAGTAGGCAGTAATAGATGATGATATTTGAAAGAGGTAACTATGCAAATACAGAAGAGATTTAAACTCCGACACATAACTTCCCACACTCAACAAAGGGTGATACTGGGGAGTAGTCCCCAGTAAATACCCATTACATAGCCCCCCACTCTCCAGCATCCACTTGTTATCTGCCCCCCAGTCTTCCATTGTTTGAGTATACACAACACCCAGTCGAAAAGTCGATAGTGAATTAGGAGGAAGGTAGGAATTAACCATAGGCCATATTAGGAGGATGCATAGAGGTGAGAATTTGTGCAGGTAGATTGATTAAGATGAAGATGAGCCATAGCCAGAGATAGAGTCAAAGGAATGTTGTCGGTGACATGCAGCGATCTGCGGGTAGATAATCTGGCTATCAGAAGGCCAAAACCCACAACACACCACAAGATAGCCGGCTCTGGATTTGTCGTTAAATCAGGTTAATGTTTCGGAAGCTCAAGTTCTCGGAATCTTTAGACTTCCTTTTTCTGTTGTCTTGGTCCTGGGTTCTTATTCTTGGTGACTTTGTCTTGTTGCTCGTAGCAACAAGTTCTTCTCGATTGGTAGGCTTGTGGGTGATCCTCTGAGGATCTACTGAAATTCTTACTTGCACCTAGAGGGTCTAGGAAAAAGGTCGGAGAAAAGCTAATATATTTCAATCTACCAGTCCTTATATAGTCTAGTGTGAGGCTGTGTACCAAACAAAGTGTAAATAGTCTGAAAATCAAATATTCTAGTCTGTCCAATCAGAAAAATCCAAGGAAAAGGAATAAAACAAGGGGGCTGTGTTGTGGCTGTGTGTCCCACATGATCTTGCACTGCCTTCGTCACAGCCTTGCATAGCCATCTTAGGCTAGTCCAGACTTCTTCAGCCACTGACTGAGTTATTCCTGCTTACTCCTGGTTCTATCCCTAGTCTGACCAGATGCTAGATTGCTATGATCTCATGGTCCTGGGACATCTCTTTCTTCGCACTACCTCTCTTTGCTCTCCTATCTTTTGTTGTACGCTTGTCCTAAAATTCTTGAAAAATAAAAATAAATATAGTCCATTACTAGAAATGCTTTCTTTCTAATTTAAGGGTTCTGTGAGAGGGGAGAATTGACTCTACAGATGTCTTAATGTCCTGTACTGAATTTCCCACGCAAAGAAGGTTGTCTTGACTTGATGTGATTATAGTCTAAGAAAATTGGAAGTGGTAGTATTCTTTGTACTGTATTTCTGGAGTATCTGAGACTGGCCAAACATGTTTTGAAGCGAAATTGGGTGCTAGAAAAAAAATAACTAAATAAATAATGGAGGTCTGCACTCTTTTATTTCCCAGGTCTGCAACGCGCCTGTCCTGTCATTTCCCAAGTCCAAAAGTGATCGATTATGGCCAATGGGGTTTTATTCAGGGTCCAAGAGTGGGTAAGTAAATACACACGCATAGAGGAGAGTCAATCTGGATACAGGTATACAAGGGACAAGCAGATGGGAAGAGTAGTCAACAGATAAATGATGGTGGTACGGATAGTGAAAGAAGTGTTCAGACCAGCACGGTTGTCTGGCATCTGCCCCATACTTGAGAATGCAATGTCCTCATTGCACCCTAGTCACTCATCGACATGTCATCCCTAGCTCTCTTCACAGCCCGCATCCTATCCAGCATGTTCTCTCGCCAGGCATAAAAATACTCCCTACTCTGGCGAAGACCAGCCATCCTATCAGCCATCAACAGAACTCCTTCATAGAGTTCGAATGACAGATACGCAACGCCAATCTGGTACTCAACATGGTTCCCAGTGGTGCCATACATGTAGCGTAGAAGATTGAATTGACGAATAGCCTCTTCACAGATGCAATGGAAGGATGCAAGGAGGTTTGGGGTACTGAATGTCTCACCTGCAAAATGTTGCATGGCTTCATCAGCTAGGGGTGCGAGGAGGTGCTCAATGGAAAGGATGTAATGCTGTGGATCAAAGATTCCTTTTGGAAGGAAGACAGAAGTCGTGGGGGCGATAGGATATGGTGGGAGGTTGTAGGGGTAGTCGATATCAGGGACAGGGGACGAGGGTGGTGGAGAAGGGGGTAGAGTAGGGGTGGTCTCAGCATACCCACTGTCCTGCTGCTGGCAAGGTTTCTTCTTCTCCTTCGGCTTCTCTCCCGTCACGCCATATGCTTTATTGATGTAGACACGGACACACCCATCACCAAGTAACTCTTCCCATACGTTTGCTGGACCAGTGGGTGTTGTCGTCTGCAAGAGCACACCACAAAAGTGATAGTCCCAAAAGTCTTGGTTGTCAAGTTGCTCTTCTTGAATGTGATAGGCAAGATGACCGCAAAGAGCGATGGTGTAGCAGGGCATGTCTGGTTCATCAGGAGGTGGGGGAGCGAGGGTCGATGCATATCGGAAGGGATAGAAGTCACCTGATTGGTGAAAGTCAGGTCAAGTAGTGGGTATGCGCGTGCGTGTTGCTATCAGTAGTTTTTTGTGAGTGAGCAGTCAAGTGGAAACGTAGACGCTGGAGAAGACTGAATGATGCAGGGAGATGGGGGAGATGCTCGGTACGTCAGGAGCTTTCTTGACACTCAGTGCTCCCTTCTTTTATTCAATCTCAGCGAATTCCCCATCAGTGTCTGAAGAAGTTTCCATTCTTTTGGTGCCTTCTGACTCAGAATGGCTAAGAAGCTCTTGATCGTTCAGATCTGCTTCTAAGGCACATATGTCTGCTTCTTTTCTGGATACATATGGTAGTAAGCAGAAGTGAGCGACACCCCGTCGCATTATTGTCCCGTCAAGTTCTTTTAGTACGTATGATCCCCCCTTTGTCTTCCTTATGACCTCATAGGGACCTAAGTATCGCAGTTGATGTTTCCTGTCCATTGACTTCTCTATTTGTGTGTTCCACTTTAGGACTAGTTCACCAGGTTTGAATTCTTTAGTGGATATTCGCCATCCAAAACATTTTTCAAACTCCTGGGCAGAACGAAACCGAGTTCTGGCAATTGTCCTTGTTGCTCGCTGCAGGTCTTCTGGACGCTTTTCTAACTGACATATCTGCAAGGCGAGAAGCTCAATGGTTGTCATCTGATTAGTTATCCCTTCTACCATAAATGTTGCTTCTGTCAGATCGAATGGTAAGACAGGGTCTACCCCAAAAAAGAAGGTAATAGGGGCTAAAACCTGTTGCCTGTCGGGTGATGATTTTGTCTGCAAAGAATGCATGATGGACCAGGTCTGGCCAACACTGGATATCCCCTTGGCAGGCCTTGACTATCCCTTCGTGGATCACAAAGTGTCTGCGTTCAACGACTCCGTTAGCTTTAGAATTGTAAGGAGAAATTTTTATCTGAGGCATTTGATATTGTTTCAATAGTCTCTGAAAGGCTCCTTTGACCTCATGTCCGTTATCAGTAACCACTTCTGCAATTGCCCCATATCGGCAGATGATCTCTTCAAAGAAAAACTTTGCTAGTTCTTTTGCTGTGACCTTCTTAAGTGCTCTTCCTTCCGCTGCTAGGGACAGATCATCACGAGCAGCTACTATCCAATTAAATCCTTTTGCCTTAGGCATGTGCATGACATCTACATAGATCTTGCTGAATAAAGTGGCTGGTGTTGACACGGTTGGGGGAATTTCCACTTTACGTGTACTCCTGATTTGACATTCATGACAGGAACTGACATGATGTCTGATGTCCTGAAAAAGGTGTGGCCAAAAGAATCTGTCTCTGATTAGCCTAAAGACTCCATAGATACCACGGTGACTGCTTTTCTCATGAGCTTCTATCAGGATCTCTTTTTGCTTCTCAGGATCTAGTACGACCAATAATGGGTTTCTTCCCCGCTGTCACTTGAACATTGCTCCATTCTGCAAATAGAATTGTTGGATCTTCTGACAAAATCTCCGCTGCTGTCGCAGATCAACCATAAGGGGCATTTCCTGTGTTTCCAGAAATTTTCTGACTTCTTCTAATCCCTTGATCTGATCGGCCTTCCTACTGTGGAATGCTGAACAGTCTGGGATGGTTTCATGCCCACTGGGTTTTACAGGTTGTTTCTGGTATCGTACGAGAAGGGATATTTCGTCTAGCCAGATATCATCATCCTCCGCTTCTTCTATTTCTCCAGGTAGTGGTTCTCACCTGGATAAGGTGTCTGGTCCTTTGTGCTTTTCAGCAGGGACATGCTTGATGGAGAAGTCATATAGTAGGATCCCTTGAATCCATTGATTGATGGAGGCTGCTGGTTGAAGGTCAGGATTACTGAGCATGTCTTTGATATATTTGGCGTCTACCTCCAAGATGAGCTTCTTGACTCCAACAAGGTGCAGTCACCAGTGTCTGAAAGCATGGAAAACGCTGTACAATTCCAATTTAGGTTGACTATAGCGTGATTCCCGATCGTTAAACGGTAAGGATCCATAGCATGCTGGGTGTCGTCTACCTTTCTCATCTTCTTGAGAGAGAATGAAGCTGACTCCCACTTTGCTAGAGTCCACAGATAGGATGACAGGATGATCAGAGGCATAATCAATGGGACGTAAGGCAGGTGGTGATGTGACAAGTTCTTTTAAGTGCTGAAATGCTGCCTCTCTTCTGTTATCCCAAGCGAACTCTGCATCCTTTCTGATAAGCTCTGTCAGAGGACGTACAATTCTAGAGTAATCCTTGATCCAGACTCGGACCGTTCCACAAAGTCCAAGAAATCCTCTTATGTCCTTAGGTGTTTTTAGCTGTGGCCAATTCAAAATCTTCTGTGTTCTAGCTTCTTCTGGTTTCCTTCCTTCTGGGGTGCATTCCTGTCCTACAATGACAACCTTGGTCCAGCATAACTGGATCTTATAAGGGGAAAATGTCCCTCCTGCCTCGCCAACACGGTGCATGATCCTGTGTACGTCAACAGCATGTTCCCAGATAAAACATCTGATCTCTGGGTTCTCTTTTAAAAACGTCTGATCTCTGGGTTCTCTTTTAGCTGCTCTGGCTCACCATGTTCATCTTCATAGCGCATCTCAGGTCCCCAAATGGGTAGATCATCGATGAAGATGTTACAGATGTGAGGGATTTCATCCTGCAACAGGAAGGTCATGCATGCTTGAAACTCGCCTACTGCATTGGTGTACCCCTGAGGCATTACGGTCAGGCGCATTAGTCCCAAAGGTGTCATAAAGGCAGTGAGGTCTTGGCTTGTCTCATCAACCTTTCTTGCATCGTATCCAGAGAAGAGATCAAAAACAGTGTAGCACTGACGTGCTGCAAAGGGTTCTATGAAGTCTTCCAGGATGGGTGGTAGATTGGTGTCCCTGATCGACACAGCATTCAGGGGCTGAAGATCATGAACGATTCTGAGTTTCCCACTTTTCTTTAGGACGCAGAACCAACGTGAACGGTAAGAAGATTGACAGGGCTCATACACGCCGGCCGCCATCTTATCTTTCAGGATCTTTATCACCGGCTCTTTGATGCCTGGGGTATTGGTATGTTTGGTTGCGCCCAAGGGATATGTGGTACAGTTGGCATAATGTATGGTGAGAAGTACTCGTCCTTGAACGTTCCCCGCTGGGCATCATTGAAAGCCAGACTTTGCTCATTCAAGACTAGAATATGCTTGAAGAGCTTCTCCTCTTCAGGCAACAGAAATCCTTCACTATTCACCCCTATCGCATCCATAGCTTCCACTGATATTCTCTTGGTCGGAGTAAATTCAGGTGGATGGGGAGTAAGAGGTACCATTGTTGCTAATGGGTCACCTGGTATTTGGCGTCTGACTTTAGCATCCTCTGGAAAGATTCCAGGTATTGGTTTTATTTTCTTGTCAACTGTCTTATGCATTGTCCCCACCTATGGAGATCTGTACTGCCGAGGTGTGTCAAGTAGAAAGTCAGCGTGAGGTTCTCTGAGATGGAGTAAGACTTGTTCCGCAATTTCATCAGTCAACATGTTAAGATCATCCAGGGTCGTTTGAGTCAAGGAATCGAGGTGTGCTGAGTGGGCCCAGTTGCAGAGAGTCTGCAGTCCTATTTCTCCTGATTCATCAGCAATACGCTTGGCTACCCAGACAGCACTTCCGATTAGTACCTTTTCACTTCGTCTGGTATAATCTGGTGGTCATCACAAACGGGTCTTATTTTTCCATTCCTGACTGCACAGCACAAATCGGTTTGGAATCTCCATGTTCCAACGATCATGCAGAAAATTACCCAGAATTTGGTAGATCAACCGCTTAGGTTGAACAACCTGATAGCCAAAGCGAAGTTTGGCTCCTTCTCCTCGGTCGACGAACTTCGGACTGATGACAAAATTACCTGTTACTGCCTTTATAAGTCCTCCTTTGTAAATCCAGATTCGATCACCGGTAGCAAATAAATGGCTCCGATATATGTAGTTCATCTTACTCGAGAGCGCACACAAAGCTTCACTTGGGTCGAATCGGACAAGAAATTCACGTCCCAACTCTGTGTCGTCCTCTCGCGAGATGTCTGTGGTCAGCGTAGTTGTTGATTGTGTTCGTTCGAGGGATCGTAAGTTCGATCCTGAGTGAGAGCATCCCGCCCCACACTTGAGAGGGTTTCCCTTGGGTCCAGTGTCTCGGTTAATTCTCCTAACCTTAGAATCCGTATCTATGACAAGTCCGTCTTCACTGTAGTCTCTTAAGTCCATACGAAAATCTTTACTAAGTCTCACTGGTTCGACTTTGATAAGTCGATCTTCCCAAGTCTGAGATATGAGTCCACTATAGACAGAATATACTTTGACAGTCCTTATTTTGTCATTCAATAACAACAGCAAATCGTACTTGATTGACTTCAGAGGAGTAATAATACACAAGGATGAAGACGAAGTATCTAAGTACGCGTCCATATAAATAGAAGAAATTTTCACAACCAAAGGTTGAATGGTCTTACCTGAGACTACAACAGTCTGATAGTACACAAAAAAAAACAGGCACGAAAATAGTAGAATACAAATACAAAAGATGAAAGCCCTGGAGGGTGAAGACAACGAAATGGAAGGCATAGAAATGAGGCCAACTTCGAGACGGCAGGGTGCACGCAAGCGTGCAGCAAACAGAAAAACAAACGCGAGCGATAGCGAAACGGAAAGGAAATGAAATGAAGGGAAAGGTGAGAGCGCAACAATGAGCAACAAAAAAAATGGTGAGCACGAACAAAGGCATGGTTAATACAAGGGAACAGCACGAAGATAGATGAAAGGAAGAAGGGATGACACGAAGAGGAACTAGAGGGCCTCACATGAATAAGAAGCGAGGTGTCCCGCCTCGACCCAATAGCGCACTGAAGGGCAATCTCCTCCTGCCTCTGCCTCTTCAGACAAAGGTGCTCCGTCTCCCATATTGTCGCCAATCCACAGAGTTCGAAGAGCTTGATGCTAACTTGCTGAACGAAATTGTCCAGATACCGAATGTACTCCATCGAGTCGTCGGAAGCCTCCCCTCAGTCCCAAATCACCTTCTCGTCCTGCTCGATCTTCGTGACGAGGTTACGGAGCTCAGTCCTCCACCTCTGGAATAGCTTTGGTGACGGCCCCTTGAGAGGGACCTGCGTGAGGGGGACTGAACAGATGAGGTCGTTAATGGGAACGATCATACAGTTTGGAAGGGGTCACATACAGGTCGAAGGGTTGGAGAGAGTCAAAGAACTGGAGATGGGGGAATGATAGTTCGGGCAGTAGTATGTCAGGCTGGGACTCTGGTCACGACGAAGGGGTTGTGGTGAAGGTGGTGGTGGGCCTTGAGGACGAGTCGGGGGTATGAAAATGGTGTGTGGGTCCACCTCTTCCTGAGGGCCGAAGACGAGAGTGACACTTCCTGGGACGGAAGACCAGAGCAGCATCAAATTGGTATTCTGGGCCATCTCGAGCAAAGCGGTAGAACACTTCCACACCTCGAAAGGCTTACCACTCTTCTCCCCATAGCTGGTGAGTCGAGCACCCATGCCTGAAAGCATGATACTGTAGGGGATACCTCCTTCTCCTGCCTTGATCTCAAAGTCCTTCTCCTTGTCATCCTCACTCATCCCAACTTCTTCCTCCCCCTGATCTCTCTCATCCTCACCGTCCTCGCTGTCTTCATCATCATTGTCCATCATGTCCTCCTTGCAGATTGGGAAGACGTATCAAGGGCACTTGCACGAGATGGTCAGACGTTCACAGCCGTTTCAAGAGGAGGCAACAGAGTCGTCAGAGTAAATGGGGGAAATGGGGTGTGAGGGAGGTGGAATAACACACTGAGCTTGAGTGTACGCTGGGTCCGGTTCCTCGTCCTGTTCACCAGGTTCTGAGGAAGGCACAAAGTCGGTCTCAGCAGCAGTAGGGGTGCTGGCAAAAGAAACAAGAGGGTGTCAAACAGTTGGTGGGGAGCCAGAAGATAAAAGAGTGAGAGAGGGGTCAATAGAGCTAGTCGTCGACGCAGGAATGATATTGAGTTCAGGGGGATCCAGATTTATGTCGTGGTAGTAGATGAAACTGCCATCGTCTTCCTCCCACTTGCCATCCTCAGAGTCGGAGACACTCTGGAGGTCAGGCATTGAGTCGTGTTTGGAAGGTATGGCCTCACAAGTGACTTGGCAGGTCAGAACGCGGGGTGCTACAGCAGCGTAGACGTCGAGGTCAGAATTTGCTGGCAAGTCTTTATGTGGGACGACTAGCATTTCAAAGTGTGGATCTGAATGATCTGAAGCTCTGAAGCTAATGTACGTACCATCACTTCTTTCCTTGGTTGACACAAAGTTCTGTAAGGCCCAGGGGCGTCCTAGCAGAAGATCAAATGGTACGTGATCAGCCACCCAAAATTCGCTGTAAGTAATTATGCCTCCACACACAATTGGGACATGTGTTACAAGGCCACACATCATACCTTCACCTCCGTTAGTGTCGTTCATCAGCATTTGCATTGACTTCTGGATCAGAATGCAGGTAGCCTGACCATAAATACGTGTGTTTATTATGTTTATTTCTGATCTGGAGTCAATAATCGCCCTAACCTTATTTCCATCAACTTCTACAGGAATTGTGATCAACAGACTGCCCAAGAAGCGACGATCCTCACCTGTTAGTGTCAGGTTAACTTGAGCTTCTAGCTTCCTTTGAACTTTCAACATCTGTTGAAGCTCACCTGCCATGTCTTTTGACAGACTGACCACTTCCTCGACAGTCATCGCAACCAGTGCTGCCAGAATTCTCA
This sequence comes from Jaapia argillacea MUCL 33604, assembly GCA_000697665.1. Classification (NCBI taxonomy): domain Eukaryota; kingdom Fungi; phylum Basidiomycota; class Agaricomycetes; order Jaapiales; family Jaapiaceae; genus Jaapia; species Jaapia argillacea. The sequence goes on from KL197719.1 coordinate 487,762, forward strand.
TAAGTACCTCAGTTGAATCAACCTTCTGCAATATCGCTGACTTACGCGGATGGTTTTGCTTGGTAGTAGTCTCAGGATGTGACACGCTTGAGGTGGATGGCTTTGTGATCGACAAGCTCTGCTCAGCAGAGTCCTGCATGATGCAGTCCGAATTGTTTGGGTTGATAAGGAGTGGTGGGTGAACGTCGACTGGGGTGATCCCAGGCGCGTTGGGAGTAGACTGAGGAGTCAAAGAGGGTGTAAGCTGGGGGCTAGGCATACTGGGGACAGTGGATGGAAATGGATGTGGTACATCTCCTTCCCCTCTTCCTTTATCCTTCTCAGTGCGAGGCCTCGGCAGTGGGTACACACTGTCTAGGACCTCCTTTCGTTTATCACGAGTCTTCGTCTGACTTCTCGTTACAGGATACACACCTCTCTCGCCTTCTTTCGGCTTGATCTCACTCTCAGAACTCTCTCTGCCATCTTTTCCAGTTCACACCAGCCTGTACATGACAAAGTTCAACTTTGGTATCATCCTTTTGATTGCCGCCACCATGGATTCTCCGTCTCCGCACCGTATTCTAGTCCCGTCGCTCATTACAAGCTTGCCCATATCGTCTCATACAATCACTCCCTTGGTAAGCAAGTCATTTAACTTTGGACACAAATTCATAACATGTCCAGGTTCGTCGCAGCCGAAACATCTTATCCCTGCGCCTCCCATGCGCACTCCCGACGTTCTGGGTGCCAGGGTGCTGGTATTTCTGACGGGTAAGTTCGCCACTCTGTCTTCTAGGGGGTTTTCGACTGATGAGGTCAATCTAGGGGGTTGCAGGACCTTCACGGCGTCCAGATCCATCTTCATAGCTCGATAATACATCATTCCGTACGACGGGTCATCAAGTCTCATTGCCCCCATCTGCTTTATCAAGGCTTCCATTTCGTCCTGGAACCAGGCTTCTTCGCCCTCGTGCTCCAAGTGCTTGTAAATCCCTCAGGCCTGCTTTCCGCCTATCAATTCACATTCTCTTTGCTCGCCACTTACTCCCTTCGACTCTTGAGCCCTATTCACTTCCTTCACTTTGCCTTCCACTATCTCTCTGGACTTTCCCTGCTTGTCTTTGGGTCTTGCATGACCCTTTCGTCGCTTCTCTCCATCTTGATTTTCGTCGTCTGTGTCAGACTCCATGTCCAAGGTACCTTCCAATGAATCGGAATCCTCGATCTCTTCATCCTCTGCTTCCGAATCATCTGCATTGAATTACGCCGGATTCAAGACATATTTGGCAGCCTCCACAACGTCCTTGACCTTAAAGGGGGTCTTAATATCATGTTTCGGCTGCACCTGAAGGAGCTGCTGATGAAGAGTCTCTTGGATGGACTTCAGTAAGCCTTTCCAGAAGTACAGGTCATAAAAATCTTCTGTGACTAATTTTCTCTGTCGTAGCCATCCGCCAATTCAGATGAACTTGCGTTGGTATGAGTGGAATCCTCGTTGCGAATTCATAACCTTGTGCCTTGTCTGTCTGGAGAAATGTCATAAGTCTTTCTCCCTGTACTTCAAGTTCTCTTCTTCGAAGTCATACAACTTTAATAGGTCTGCTTTCAGTTCCAACCAGTTCTCATCTGCGAAGCTCTTTAGAGCCTTGATAACCCTGACTACACTTCTTCCGCAGTATCATCGTAGCGTTCTACATTTCATTTTGTCCATAGTCACTCCATAGTTTGTACACAGGGCTTCATAGTCCTCGATGAACTCTTCTAACCTCTCTGAGTCTCCCCGGAATGTCTGGGGGGCTTTCTTAGTCCCGTGTGCAGGGAGTTCAATAATATGAGACATTCGTCCTTTCGGCGAAGGAGAACTGGGTCTCGATGACAAAGGTGATAGAGTTGATACGGAGGATATGCTTGGTGATGATAAATTGGTGAATCCGCTAAGTGCCGGATCTCCTATTGATAATGGTTCTTGATGGTGGTACGGATAGTGAAAGAAACGTTCAGTAAGGATAGTGAAAGAAGTGTTCAGACCAGCACAGTCATCTGACATCGGAAATGTATAGTTGAAAGAAATAGAGTCACTAAGTGCCCAAATATTGACCTCCAATCACAGGGTAGGGAGTTGGAATACCACTAGAATTATTGGCCAGGTATTGAGCCAGTATCAACATACTCCTATACTTGTTGGGGTCCTTAAGCACAGGTTTAACCCAGGCAGAGTACAAGTATCGCCCATTGGAAATGGAGATTGAAGTGAATGTGCAAACCAGGGTATTTGGTGATGGCAATGGGGTGCACAACAAATTCCAGCCATAAGGAATATTGAGATTGATTGTGGAAGCAAATCCCATCTTGACAACCAGCTGGGGACAAGGTGCCAAGTTGGAACACCCTGGTCGACCTTGCAAGTGTCCACCAAATCCTCTGCTGTCAGTGCCTACGAGAGCCAGATCTGTGGGCCAGTGGCATCGGTGCAAGAGGGAAGCAAGAGTTGATATTCTTGTATAAACTCAGATCAGGGTGGGTAGGTTTATCTCTACTGGCAGTGGATGCAGCCGGCTAATGAGGATGGTCTCCTGAATTTGGTCAGCACATGGTCAATTTTTTGGTTGGACCAAACAAGCAGGTAGCGTTGATGACAACCGAGGCCAAGCCTTGCATAGATCCTGCCAGTCATAACTGGGGTCAGTTCCTGGTGCCATCCCATCATGATGAACCCCAGTCTTCTCGTTCCTGCCACCAAAATTTGATCCTTCCCTGGTGCAAGCAGTGCTTGAGGTGACATCTCCAAGTTTATCAGGTCCCAAGAGTTTCGAGGTTGAGAGAGTCAGTTGCTGGTCTGAACTCAGAGCGAGTTGACACAAAGGTTTATCAACAATGCTAGGAGAATTCAGCACGTGCAAAGAGTCTGCAAAGAACTGGGAAGGGGAGGGAGGTGGGGCCAAATTCGAGGAGTCCAGATTACTCTGCTGAATTGAGAGTCGGACATCAATGAAACACATTGTTCCAAAGTACTGAGTCTCCCCAACGGACTCTAGCACCTTCAGAAATCCCAATCTCCTTGATGTGCCAGTAAGTGGGGTTGTGCCAAGGGCACCAGCACCCAGAATGCCCTTAAGGATCCAAATTGTGGATGCTCGGATAGAGAAATAGAACCAAGAGGAATTGTGGTCAAATTGGTAGCTTGTCTGAGTATCTATGGAACAACACAAAGGTTCTGGGATATGGCTGCTCGATCGCAAGGGCGGTGGATTGACAGTTGTCAAAATCTTAGAGCCACTCAAACCATTTTGCAGTGTCCCAAGGGTAATAGGTATGAAGGATGTAGACTGAAAGGGTGCAGCCAATTGTGGACTCAAAAGTTTGGCAGCTACAACTGTTTGCTGAGTGATTGCCATTTCGTCAGCGTAGCAGGCAGAGGAGCTTATTTGAGCATGGGGAACAAATATGCAAATAAGGTCGACAGGAGAGGGAGTATGTATGGACTCGAAGAAATCCTCTGATTGCCCAGGAGCTGAGGACAAAAGGTTACTGCTCTGTATGACAAGGAACATTGGGCCAGGAGAACTGGAAGGTGACAACATGTTCCTCGGTGTTATGTGAGTAGCTCCCGAGAGGTAGGATATTCCCACACATGGCGTGTCTCCCAGTGCTACCCTAAAAGTAGCTCCTGACAGCGGAATCCCTACCCATGTCCACAGTAGTTGTGTAGAGCCCATTCAGAAACCTTGAGATCCTTTAGGCTCGCCCAGACTCAGGAGGAAACCCTGTTGATATGATGGGTCTGCATATGACAGGTTACAACTGACTTTGTCATGTCCTTCAATGTTGAGACCATTAAATCTTGTCTGTGAGGACCCCTCGAAAATGCTTTGACTTGTGCCTCCAAGGGAAACATCAAGGGCTTCATCACCATGAAGATTCGACTTGTTGTACTCCTGCAAATCAGAGTCAATGATCGCCCATGTGACAAAGCCAACTGTGATAGATATATGCTTGGAGATTTTGGAGATCCACAGAATTGGGCACGCAAATAGTGACCAGAATGATCAGCTTCCACACATGGTAATATAACACTGAGTATCAAGTCCCAACACGAATAGGGTGGCGACAAAGTGTTCAATGACGAAGATGTTGAAGGAATGTCAATGATAATCTCTGAGGCACCCAAAGACGAAATAGAGCCCACTCCAGTAGAACCAAGCTCCAACTGACGGGATGACGGATGGGTCAAGGACACGGTGGCGAATGAACACCAAGGGAGCGAGAAGTGCTTGTCAACTGGTGATGATAATCCTATGGTGGGATATCTTGAGACTGGTGAACGACAGCAGTTCAATACTCTTTGACAGAGATATCCTTCCTTGTGCAGGCTCCACTGAATCATCAGCTGACCGGCTGAAGGCAGATAGGCAATGATAATCTCATCAGACCTCCCCCCCCATTCTTGAAGGTCAAAACACACGAACACTTGTTTGTCTGGGTCCTTTAGCACTGGGATGGCCGGCAGAGGTCTTGGATGAAAACTCCAGAGCCTCGCCAGCTGAGATACGGCCAGTAGATAGAGTTTGAGTTGAAGAGAATGTGACAAGTATTGAAATGTGTTAGTCTCAAAGGTTTGACCAACGAGATGTAGTGTCGATGAGGAGGGTGACAGATGTGAGCTACCACCCAGTTGGATAGCTTCTGAGTGAACAAGTGCAAATCTTTGGAAGTGAAATCCAAGTGGGGAGCAATTGTATTTGAGCAAACGCTAATTTGAATGTTGGTGGGCAATGCAAACTTTCACGGAATTCACCTTTGATATGTAACCAGACTGCCAGTAAAGCACTTCAAGGGTGCCATGAGCCTTGGAACACCGACCGTGAAGTGCATATCGGTAGGTGGTCCCCAAACGAGAGTGGATGTGATTATGGAAGCATGTAGGTGGGTGAGACCAAGACAGCAATAACAAATCTGTTGCAGAGCAATTGAAGCCTGAGCAAGATGAGCCCCACATTAAGAGAGAGATGGGTGTAGCTGGTACATGGCCCATTGATCTTGAAGGAAGCAAATCTGACAAAGCAACTGGTGACATTGCTTGTGGCTCCTGAAGCATGGCCATGACTACCACAACTCCCTCATTCCCAAATGTGAGACCGTTAGCATGGCAGTTGACCAAAATTAAGAGGAGGCGTTCAACATTGGGGATGGCATCCGAAACAAAATCAGTGGAACCACCCGAGTCCTTAGTGACATATATCTGAGAATTCTCCAAGACCTGTGAGAATGTTGTAGCTTCGCTTTTGAGATCTCTCGAGCTCTGACGGAGAGAGATGGATGTAGAGGAGTCCCATGAGGAGGATAAGGAAGGCCAAGGCTGAGGGCCCTTAGAGTCGGCTTGACTCGATATGGTTGACCACCAAGATGGCCGCTCCCTGAGATCTTCAATGCTCATGAGACTGAGCACCATGTCCAATGAGGGTTCAATGTGGCTTGTCTGAGCTACGGAAGCAGGACGATTCAGAGAGTCTCTGATGATGGCCATAGTGTCTGCGGTGGATGAAAGCACGGCCCGACTTTTGACCATGCATCCAGAAACAGCAATCTTGGGCATGCTTGGTGGGTTGCAAGTGGGTGGCTGAGATAAGGGCAATGTCGAGTCCAAGGAGGTAGACACTGTATGATAGAGTCTTACAGAGATGGCAGGGGTTACAGCCATGGGAGTATCCAAGACAGACATAGATGACTGTGAAGTTGTTGGGCGCGTGTCCATCCAACGACACTGCGTTAGGTTTGTCAGAACCCAGGGAAATAGGCTGTCCAATGCATTTCGAAGCGACACTGTCATGAACGACCACTCTCATTCTAAACAATGCTTCCGAGCGGTATGAGAGTCTCTGCAACCCATTCTCGTCTTCTCGTATCTCTTGCAGGCTTTCAGACTAAAATTGAAACCCGCTTTGAGATATCTTGCGTCTCATGGATGTTCACGTGCAAAGCTGTTCACTCCTGCAAGGAGTTTTAGGGCTCGAACCATTTCTTCGACATAGAGGCTTAGGGTGCCTAAAGATATGTCCCTCTCGATTTCACTCGGAACAATTGCATGGCCAACAGCCACTTCGATAACATGCTGCAGTGACTGAACAGCATTCTCATAGCTTCTCCCCATCCTGATGTGGAACAACAATACCGCTGTCTGAAGGTCCATCCACGCAAGGTCCAGCATCTTTCATGGAGTAGGATTGGAAAGGGAGAGCAGAGTAGCCTCAAAAGACGATGCTTCAACAGCAGAGTGGAAATTCATCTGAGTGTCACATTTATGGACATCTCCTGCCATTCCGATGACTTTCAGAAGACTCTTGCGAATAGCAGGTTGCAGTACCCAGCTTGTGCAGCAGCCTTGGCTTGAACCTGTCACCTCCCTAGCGATCACATGAGCATTTGCCAAAACTGGTACTCCTTCCATCCAATCTAGAACCTCTTTGTTCTCCCAAACCCACTGGACATACCCATTCCACACCTCCAACACTTTGATAAAAGGCAAGTGAATAAATCGCTCCACTATCATCAATCCAAGGGTTCTCGTGGAAATAAGTGTTGGTGAGAGCAGCGCAAGAGCTTGCGAAATGTGAATGTCGACGAAATGAGCCAAGGAGGATCACGGATGAGAGAGGTGCAGAGCGTAACTACAAGTGGTCTGGCAAAGTCGTGGAGATGGAGTTGGACTGGGGTCAGGAAGAAGATCGTCCAAGAACCCGTACTACTTAACGTTCATGATGGACTGGAGACAAATGATGGAGGTTAGCTAAGGTTGGGGATGAACAGATATACAGATTGTTGTGAGCGGCAGTAGAGTGCCAATCGAGCACGGGTAATCTCTCAAGTTTTTGAAGCAAAGATCCCAGCAGTCTCCTGTAGTCAGTACTCATGTCAAACACGTCCTCCAGTGCTTTCTAATGAAAGCTCCTGGTGGAGACTGAGCTAATGGGTCCCGCTACTTTCATAGCTTGGCCTACGTCGAGAAGGGATCCTTGGCTGCTCGTTGCTGCTTTGAAACCCTAAACCTGTAAAGAAACCAATCTCTTGATTAGTGAGCCTCGAGAATCTGAGTTCAAGACAACAAAGAGGATGCCAAGTGATCGCTAAACGTTCACGTCTGGGTGTAGTCTCACTCTGGAAGTGTATTGAATTGGTCGACAAAGACGAGAACAGTCTGCCAGAGTGAAGGTAGAGTAATCAGTACGGATTGTGCCCAATCACACTCGTTCAAACTTCCTATGCGAAGGGTATTGAAGAGAAGGAGGATTGCAATTGATCGACTAGGTGCAATATGACAGCGGAGCCTCCCTAACAATATGTATCTGGGCCTAGGAATACTTAACGGTTGAGCAACGGAGGCAAAGTGAATCGAATTTGGATAAGTGTGTGTGGAGGGTATAACTTGACAAGCAGCAACTAGATTGTTCCCAGAGCGGATCGTGTGGGGATGATAAGCAGGCGCAAGAGGAAGCAAATGCGCCGTCAGACCTAGAGACCTATTAGACGAGGCGTGGCGAATCAAATGCGGACAGGGGAGTGGCCAACAGTGTAGTTCCAGCAAGAGGGAGAGGGTATCCCAGCGAGTGAATGTGTCGTCAAGGGATTAACGACCGAGACTCGGTTGTTAGGGAGTATGCGATTCTGATACTTCTAGTGAGGGCAAAAGAGCCTGCACACTATGGATTCGTTGATAGTTGTTGAAGGAGTTGGGCAGAGGGTAGAACGGTGTGGCCTGCATGATGGTTGCTCTGGGATTGTAATCCAAGATCTTGAACGTCGCCGAGCCTTGGAAGACTAACAAATTGGCAGGAGAGTACTGGAACACAAACATTCACAAGTTAATCGACTCCTGCGAGCGCAAGACAGAGATGCGAAGCTCCCAGGACATTCGAAGGCACTGTCAGGTCTAGGAAGACTGAACTGACAAGCGATGTGGAATGGCAAGTGGGATAGGTGATCGTAATGCTTGAGGAACAAGAGGGACGGCGACGTGAGAGCTCCAGATGTGGAGTGCAGGTTTCAAGCCAATCAAGGATTATTGACGGCTCCAGAGATCGGTTGAGTATCGACCATACGGTGGGCAAGGCGAGCTCCAAACCAATCAGATGTGTTCTCAGACTGATGAGACCTCGCAAAGGCGTCGTTGAGCCTATGAAGACTTGAAGATGAAGTGAAGTGAGCAGATAGCAGTCAGTGACTGTGATTGGATAGCGAGATGGCTCTGAAATATCAGCTCTAAACAGCTCAGGACCCAATATGAGGAATTCATTGTGGACGAAGGAGAACCAATGAGTCAATGAACGTCGACTAGGGCAAGATATGGTCCCAAGATGCCTGCGTTCCAAGGAGGGCAAGCAGGACTCTGAGATAAGGACACTTGGTAGGTCTGAGAGCAAAGGAACGTCGAGGATGGCTGACCTTGACAAGGATGGAGGTGCGAAGATGTACCGCAGACACAGAGCCACCGACGAGTGCTCGAGAGGTGGGGAGAGGTGTACAGGTCAGTGATGCAAGGCTCTGGGATGGCTTAATGGGAGTGAATGACGAGCAAGCGGGGAGATTCACCAACTGGAGGGTGGAGTAGGATCAACTAGCAATCGAGAGCCCCTCAAAGGTCACAAATCCAGGGTGGAGAAGGGATGATATGATTGGGCTTGTAGTCGCTCTTCACTCTTGCTTGATAGTGCAAAGTGAATTGATTGCAAAGTCATCGATACGTGGGTTATTGATCTCGAACAAAAGAAGGTGACTGGATGAATCTTCGATAGTGATTGGATCGACAACAAGTGGGCGAATGGAAACAGTTGGAGCTGAAAAGACAGTGGAAGTGGCAGCGTAATTCGTCGAGTGAGACGAGCGCGGAGAGCAAGGTTTGCGGAGTGAAGGGGGTAGTAATAAGTGCCAAGAAGAGACACCTCGAGGACGACCGGATAGGTCAGAGCATGGACGTGAATGCAAACGTCCAATTGTGACCATGTAACTGTAAGCAAGACTTAGACTGATACGGATGTACTAGAGAGAACAGTATCAATGCAAATGTTCGTGTTTGTAAGTCTACTTGAGCCTCGCGTGCACAAGACGTTGATGGTGAGGTCAAATTCACTAGCGCCGCCGTAGATGATGAGTCTGCAGACGATATGGGTGCCGGAGTACTGATAATGATAACGTCCTTGCTTGGAGTGGAAGGAACAAGGGAGTGGGTGAACGAGAACTAGATCACCAAGTAGACTGGCAACAAGGTCCATCGAAGTCACGTGAGGCTGCCAAATTCGATGGACACAGCACAAATGTCAATATTGATCGAATTGAATATTTGACTGTGTGTAGCAACACCAGTGGGATTATGGGATACACAGAGTGCAGTGGAAGGAGGGCAAAGCTGAGAGGAGTTGGGCGCAGTGTGAACGGCTCCCAAGGCCCCGGTCAGTGGAAGATGTCGTCTTGACTGTTACGTCTGCAAGGGAGCAGACAGTTGATGAGAGGAGCAAGTGAACAAGTGACAACAACAGTCGGAGTGCTCAGGAATATGAAAACTAAGCACAGCGCGGATCGAATCAAATTGAAGGAGTAGAATGGATGGTATATAATGTGTTCTCCTCAAGACACGAGTAGTAGATTGGTAGCTCGTAGGAGGAGTGGTTGTCGTGAACGCAAGAGTGAGAGCACAGGGCAGGAGGACAAAGTAACACGAAAGGTGTCACTACAGTAGAGTTCTCATTTGCTCAGTTGAGGGCAAACAAGATGAGATATTATTTGAGTGGTATATGGGCTTGTTGTTGGCCAGCCAGGTTAGACGGCAAGTCCTCCCAGTGTCCACCTTTGTAACGGCTAGGTGAGACCTACTACATTACAGCAGGAGGATTCGAGTGCCATCCAGTGGCTGGCGAGCCTCAAGCCAGGACTGAGGTGTGAATCCCTCTGCAGGGAACCCTGCAGTTGAACACACAGATACTGTGCTGCCAGGTGCTACCTGTAAGTAGCTCCCTTGGCTGTCCAAAAGCTAGGCACAGCTGCTCTCACAGCTGTCCTGTGTCGAAGAGGTGTTCACGATGCGACCAAAGGTCGCTCTTGATTCTGGAAGTCTAATGAGTCTCGTAACTCAACCCTCTCATAGAGGTTGAGTTCCGAGCAGTGCTGGTAGTCGTATTAACCAGCTATGAATGTGATAAGGTCACCCGATTCACACAATCGACACACTCAATGAAGAGGTCGATTTGTGAAGTAGGCAGTAATAGATGATGATATTCAAAAGAGGTAACTATGCAAATACAGAAGAGATTTAAACTCCGACACATAACTTCCCACACTCAACAAAGAGTGATACTGGAGAGTAGTCCCCAGTAAATACCCATTACAAGACCTAATTGACGACATGAACGCAAGCCTCACAGATCATTACATCAAGACTCACGGAGGTTGGCACCCAGACCTTGACTGGGTCTACAATGCGCTCAACTCTCCTCCTGCTGACACCCCTCTCGACAACTCTCAACCCATTCCACCCGATGACCTTTCTGACGCACCATCCAACCCCCTCGACTCACCCGTAGATCGAAGGGGGGCAAGTATCACTGACAACAATATGTGCCCCTCTGAACCCACTCAACATAGTCTCATTCATTTCTGACCTCTCTCGCCACCCGTATTCTCTGACGATGCTCCTCTCCTGTTTCATGAACACACTTCTTCATCCACAGGATACTCTGATCTCGAAGACCCACCCAACTCTGGATACAAATCAAACATCTCCATGACCGAGCTGGAGCCACAATCACCCCCTCCTGAACACACTGACCTTCCACCATCCCCTCCTGAAGATTTGGAGCAGATTCAAGCCTTGGTTGATCGTTGGGAGGCAAAGTACGCCCACCTTCTTCTGCCAGTCGTCCAGTGCCCTCCTTATTTGGAAGGACACAACATTTGTATGATGCCTCCAGGCCCATTTCTGGAGGATGACAATCCTACCACTTCCTCCTGGCTCTCAGGCTGACAACAAACCACCTGACTTTCAACAACAAGCAGGAAGCCGTGCTCGCCCAGCATCCCATCACTCTTTGTCACCCCACTCTCCTACACTTTCAATGACTATCAACGACCCTGAAGTGTCATCCACAGCCCCCAGCCCATCTTATGAATCAGACACCCCTTCGAAACCTGCAGAATGGAAGAAAGGACACCTCCCAGACTCTTGATGGGAGAGCCACAACCTCTCTGACCCCTTTGACGATCAAGAAGTCCTTCCCCTCCCTTTGTTGACTTACGACAAACCTGATGAAGAGGAAGACAGGGTAGTCTATGATTGTGAGTCGTACCCCGACTCCCTTCCAGACTTAAACCCAGTATCAGATTTGGAGGACGAAGATGAAGAAGAGCTGGTTTGCATGGGGATGAAGTGCAGAGAAGTTGAGCCAAACACTGACAACTGGAGCCCAGGTCAGTGCAAACCCTGTCTTAGAAGACAACCTCAAATTCAACTTCACAGACCAGCACAATCTCCAAGGACGTATCACCTCACCTTCATTGACGAGACTTCACGTTCACCACATATGCTACATCGATCTCCCACCCCATTCCCAGCCCTGAATCCACATTCATTTTCAAGCCCGTCCTCATCAGCAGGAAGCTCACCCTCCGAATGACCACTCCTCTTCCCTCTTGACACATCAGTTTTGCCTGCACCCCCAATTCCGCCCACACCTCACTTGTCAACACTCACCATTGACGATGACAACTTGCCACCCAAAGAAATGGCAGAGGGTCCATTTTCTCCCAGGACACTCCTCCTCCAAGCACACCTCCCTTACGTCCCTCTCAGCAGCTCACAATCACCTTCCTCAAGTGAATTGTCTTGGTCTGACTGGAGTGATGACCCGTACAGGCTGGAGAATATCCCCACCATCCCTTCCATTCAATCGACACCTTCTTTGCCTCACCCACCAGTCATTCCATGGGCTCGAACTGAGCAAGGGACCAGATACACTTATCCCAGGTCGATGCTCGCCCCCAATGATCCTTAATTCCATGTGTGGAGTACCCCCATCATCTACATGATGACAATCTCCTGAAACAAAGAGATCATACCCTCATCCAAGCCAGATGAAGAAGAGGAGGAAGGCAAAATCCAAGAGACCCAAACCTCTCAGACCTTTTGATTGACGTCCACACCCCCATCCTCTCAGTGTACTTATCAGCCAGAAGACAACACAAACGAGCCAGTAGTAGACAAACTGACAACTCCAACCCCTTTGCAACCTTTTCCTGACCCAATGGATGAGGGCAGCAACAAAGACAATTATGAAGTGATGATGCCTCATGACGGACGTTTATTTAGCCTTCTCTTATCAGCCACTAACACGAGACTAGATAGTTGAGGCATGAAGGACAGGAAACCCTTCATCTTTTGGCAAGTCCCTCACACCCCCGTCAAAATGGCTTGGCAGACTGATTCACTCCCCCTCTGGTCGACAACTACTGGCCCCACATATATTATCTTAGAACCCAACCCCCCATATCAGTCCAACTTTGACATCCCTCTGGTCGACAACTACTGGCCCCGCATATATTATCTTAGAACCCAACCCCCCGTATCAGTCCAACTTCAATGTCCCTCCTCTCTATCCCTCCTGAGACGATCACCCCAATTCACCGTGCCTGTGCAGCTCTCCCACTTCCCCCATCTTCCAATACCCTGACCAATCTTCACCAGCTACCCCTCGGGGAATATCAGACCCCAGCCAATCAATGCGACCACTCCCTCATGACTGAATTATCCCTCTCTGTGAACTACTTGATACAACACCACTTACGAAGATCCTGTTCAAGGGTCCAACAATCAAAATCTTCCCTCAATGGCGAAACAAAACAATTGAGCTCATCAGGAAGATTGCTCGCAATGAGCACATTGTGTGGAGTCAAGGGATGGACGCAGACAACTCAACTGAGTACACACACTACCTTGACAACTTCATTCAGAGGTTCAGTGTCAAACTGTTTGAACTTCGAGGGATCGCAAGTCTCTGGGATATGGAGTGGGCTCAGCTGAAGTGTCAGTGAGAGGAGGAGCTTGCCGTCCAATGTGTGACGGCACATTTTTGGGCCAAAATGGGACAAAACAGCCTCCATCCATGTGAGATCCCATAATTCTTCACTCTCCTCTGTTGCTCACCCTTTGCTTGTCTTTTTTTAGCATTGTATTGACCTCTCATCCCCATCACCTATTCGTTCAACTCTTGGCATCTGGCTATTCACTCTCACCCGTATTCATATTTTGCCTTCCACAGGCATCAACATCCTATCTTTCAACATTGACCCTACTATGGGTTTGTACCATGGACTTCCCTGACACCTTCGTAGTATGCAATCCACTCACACTGCATTTGCACTTTGCACACCAGACTTTCTTTCATCCCTATTCATTCATATTTCTAATTGTCTCAATTCTGACTCTGATAACCTTTTTCATTCCGTTAACCTTTGCTCTTCACCATCATCACTACTAGACATTCGTAATCAATCCCCTTCTCCCTTTGCTTTGAATCATATAACAGGATATTTGCTCCCCTTCCACTGGTACTGACTTTTTTTTGTACAATACATAGGATGAATGCCACAGAGCATTGTGAGCAGGTCCTGGGACAATTCCACAAAGTTGTAATGGACTCTCAAGTCCTGTAATTGTACAATACTTGGACCCTCTGAACTACAAAAATGGGGGCAGGGTAATAAGGTTTTACAATAACAATTCTACTCTTTATTCTGTCGAAACCACCTGTATAAAATGCGATAAAATCGGATAAAATCGAAATAAAATACTACTAGGATAGAACAATGGTGGGGGGCAATTTGGG